>OY821785.1:38976536-38986036 GCA_963682175.1 Triglochin maritima
TTAGGGTTTAGGGTTTAGGGTTTAGGGTTTAGGGTTTAGGGTTTAGGGTTTAGGGTTTAGGGTTTAGGGTTTAGGGTTTAGGGTTTAGGGTTTAGGGTTTAGGGTTTAGGGTTTAGGGTTTAGGGTTTAGGGTTTAGGGTTTAGGGTTTAGGGTTTAGGGTTTAGGGTTTAGGGTTTAGGGTTTAGGGTTTAGGGTTTAGGGTTTAGGGTTTAGGGTTTAGGGTTTAGGGTTTAGGGTTTAGGGTTTAGGGTTTAGGGTTTAGGGTTTAGGGTTTAGGGTTTAGGGTTTAGGGTTTAGGGTTTAGGGTTTAGGGTTTAGGGTTTAGGGTTTAGGGTTTAGGGTTTAGGGTTTAGGGTTTAGGGTTTAGGGTTTAGGGTTTAGGGTTTAGGGTTTAGGGTTTAGGGTTTAGGGTTTAGGGTTTAGGGTTTAGGGTTTAGGGTTTAGGGTTTAGGGTTTAGGGTTTAGGGTTTAGGGTTTAGGGTTTAGGGTTTAGGGTTTAGGGTTTAGGGTTTAGGGTTTAGGGTTTAGGGTTTAGGGTTTAGGGTTTAGGGTTTAGGGTTTAGGGTTTAGGGTTTAGGGTTTAGGGTTTAGGGTTTAGGGTTTAGGGTTTAGGGTTTAGGGTTTAGGGTTTAGGGTTTAGGGTTTAGGGTTTAGGGTTTAGGGTTTAGGGTTTAGGGTTTAGGGTTTAGGGTTTAGGGTTTAGGGTTTAGGGTTTAGGGTTTAGGGTTTAGGGTTTAGGGTTTAGGGTTTAGGGTTTAGGGTTTAGGGTTTAGGGTTTAGGGTTTAGGGTTTAGGGTTTAGGGTTTAGGGTTTAGGGTTTAGGGTTTAGGGTTTAGGGTTTAGGGTTTAGGGTTTAGGGTTTAGGGTTTAGGGTTTAGGGTTTAGGGTTTAGGGTTTAGGGTTTAGGGTTTAGGGTTTAGGGTTTAGGGTTTAGGGTTTAGGGTTTAGGGTTTAGGGTTTAGGGTTTAGGGTTTAGGGTTTAGGGTTTAGGGTTTAGGGTTTAGGGTTTAGGGTTTAGGGTTTAGGGTTTAGGGTTTAGGGTTTAGGGTTTAGGGTTTAGGGTTTAGGGTTTAGGGTTTAGGGTTTAGGGTTTAGGGTTTAGGGTTTAGGGTTTAGGGTTTAGGGTTTAGGGTTTAGGGTTTAGGGTTTAGGGTTTAGGGTTTAGGGTTTAGGGTTTAGGGTTTAGGGTTTAGGGTTTAGGGTTTAGGGTTTAGGGTTTAGGGTTTAGGGTTTAGGGTTTAGGGTTTAGGGTTTAGGGTTTAGGGTTTAGGGTTTAGGGTTTAGGGTTTAGGGTTTAGGGTTTAGGGTTTAGGGTTTAGGGTTTAGGGTTTAGGGTTTAGGGTTTAGGGTTTAGGGTTTAGGGTTTAGGGTTTAGGGTTTAGGGTTTAGGGTTTAGGGTTTAGGGTTTAGGGTTTAGGGTTTAGGGTTTAGGGTTTAGGGTTTAGGGTTTAGGGTTTAGGGTTTAGGGTTTAGGGTTTAGGGTTTAGGGTTTAGGGTTTAGGGTTTAGGGTTTAGGGTTTAGGGTTTAGGGTTTAGGGTTTAGGGTTTAGGGTTTAGGGTTTAGGGTTTAGGGTTTAGGGTTTAGGGTTTAGGGTTTAGGGTTTAGGGTTTAGGGTTTAGGGTTTAGGGTTTAGGGTTTAGGGTTTAGGGTTTAGGGTTTAGGGTTTAGGGTTTAGGGTTTAGGGTTTAGGGTTTAGGGTTTAGGGTTTAGGGTTTAGGGTTTAGGGTTTAGGGTTTAGGGTTTAGGGTTTAGGGTTTAGGGTTTAGGGTTTAGGGTTTAGGGTTTAGGGTTTAGGGTTTAGGGTTTAGGGTTTAGGGTTTAGGGTTTAGGGTTTAGGGTTTAGGGTTTAGGGTTTAGGGTTTAGGGTTTAGGGTTTAGGGTTTAGGGTTTAGGGTTTAGGGTTTAGGGTTTAGGGTTTAGGGTTTAGGGTTTAGGGTTTAGGGTTTAGGGTTTAGGGTTTAGGGTTTAGGGTTTAGGGTTTAGGGTTTAGGGTTTAGGGTTTAGGGTTTAGGGTTTAGGGTTTAGGGTTTAGGGTTTAGGGTTTAGGGTTTAGGGTTTAGGGTTTAGGGTTTAGGGTTTAGGGTTTAGGGTTTAGGGTTTAGGGTTTAGGGTTTAGGGTTTAGGGTTTAGGGTTTAGGGTTTAGGGTTTAGGGTTTAGGGTTTAGGGTTTAGGGTTTAGGGTTTAGGGTTTAGGGTTTAGGGTTTAGGGTTTAGGGTTTAGGGTTTAGGGTTTAGGGTTTAGGGTTTAGGGTTTAGGGTTTAGGGTTTAGGGTTTAGGGTTTAGGGTTTAGGGTTTAGGGTTTAGGGTTTAGGGTTTAGGGTTTAGGGTTTAGGGTTTAGGGTTTAGGGTTTAGGGTTTAGGGTTTAGGGTTTAGGGTTTAGGGTTTAGGGTTTAGGGTTTAGGGTTTAGGGTTTAGGGTTTAGGGTTTAGGGTTTAGGGTTTAGGGTTTAGGGTTTAGGGTTTAGGGTTTAGGGTTTAGGGTTTAGGGTTTAGGGTTTAGGGTTTAGGGTTTAGGGTTTAGGGTTTAGGGTTTAGGGTTTAGGGTTTAGGGTTTAGGGTTTAGGGTTTAGGGTTTAGGGTTTAGGGTTTAGGGTTTAGGGTTTAGGGTTTAGGGTTTAGGGTTTAGGGTTTAGGGTTTAGGGTTTAGGGTTTAGGGTTTAGGGTTTAGGGTTTAGGGTTTAGGGTTTAGGGTTTAGGGTTTAGGGTTTAGGGTTTAGGGTTTAGGGTTTAGGGTTTAGGGTTTAGGGTTTAGGGTTTAGGGTTTAGGGTTTAGGGTTTAGGGTTTAGGGTTTAGGGTTTAGGGTTTAGGGTTTAGGGTTTAGGGTTTAGGGTTTAGGGTTTAGGGTTTAGGGTTTAGGGTTTAGGGTTTAGGGTTTAGGGTTTAGGGTTTAGGGTTTAGGGTTTAGGGTTTAGGGTTTAGGGTTTAGGGTTTAGGGTTTAGGGTTTAGGGTTTAGGGTTTAGGGTTTAGGGTTTAGGGTTTAGGGTTTAGGGTTTAGGGTTTAGGGTTTAGGGTTTAGGGTTTAGGGTTTAGGGTTTAGGGTTTAGGGTTTAGGGTTTAGGGTTTAGGGTTTAGGGTTTAGGGTTTAGGGTTTAGGGTTTAGGGTTTAGGGTTTAGGGTTTAGGGTTTAGGGTTTAGGGTTTAGGGTTTAGGGTTTAGGGTTTAGGGTTTAGGGTTTAGGGTTTAGGGTTTAGGGTTTAGGGTTTAGGGTTTAGGGTTTAGGGTTTAGGGTTTAGGGTTTAGGGTTTAGGGTTTAGGGTTTAGGGTTTAGGGTTTAGGGTTTAGGGTTTAGGGTTTAGGGTTTAGGGTTTAGGGTTTAGGGTTTAGGGTTTAGGGTTTAGGGTTTAGGGTTTAGGGTTTAGGGTTTAGGGTTTAGGGTTTAGGGTTTAGGGTTTAGGGTTTAGGGTTTAGGGTTTAGGGTTTAGGGTTTAGGGTTTAGGGTTTAGGGTTTAGGGTTTAGGGTTTAGGGTTTAGGGTTTAGGGTTTAGGGTTTAGGGTTTAGGGTTTAGGGTTTAGGGTTTAGGGTTTAGGGTTTAGGGTTTAGGGTTTAGGGTTTAGGGTTTAGGGTTTAGGGTTTAGGGTTTAGGGTTTAGGGTTTAGGGTTTAGGGTTTAGGGTTTAGGGTTTAGGGTTTAGGGTTTAGGGTTTAGGGTTTAGGGTTTAGGGTTTAGGGTTTAGGGTTTAGGGTTTAGGGTTTAGGGTTTAGGGTTTAGGGTTTAGGGTTTAGGGTTTAGGGTTTAGGGTTTAGGGTTTAGGGTTTAGGGTTTAGGGTTTAGGGTTTAGGGTTTAGGGTTTAGGGTTTAGGGTTTAGGGTTTAGGGTTTAGGGTTTAGGGTTTAGGGTTTAGGGTTTAGGGTTTAGGGTTTAGGGTTTAGGGTTTAGGGTTTAGGGTTTAGGGTTTAGGGTTTAGGGTTTAGGGTTTAGGGTTTAGGGTTTAGGGTTTAGGGTTTAGGGTTTAGGGTTTAGGGTTTAGGGTTTAGGGTTTAGGGTTTAGGGTTTAGGGTTTAGGGTTTAGGGTTTAGGGTTTAGGGTTTAGGGTTTAGGGTTTAGGGTTTAGGGTTTAGGGTTTAGGGTTTAGGGTTTAGGGTTTAGGGTTTAGGGTTTAGGGTTTAGGGTTTAGGGTTTAGGGTTTAGGGTTTAGGGTTTAGGGTTTAGGGTTTAGGGTTTAGGGTTTAGGGTTTAGGGTTTAGGGTTTAGGGTTTAGGGTTTAGGGTTTAGGGTTTAGGGTTTAGGGTTTAGGGTTTAGGGTTTAGGGTTTAGGGTTTAGGGTTTAGGGTTTAGGGTTTAGGGTTTAGGGTTTAGGGTTTAGGGTTTAGGGTTTAGGGTTTAGGGTTTAGGGTTTAGGGTTTAGGGTTTAGGGTTTAGGGTTTAGGGTTTAGGGTTTAGGGTTTAGGGTTTAGGGTTTAGGGTTTAGGGTTTAGGGTTTAGGGTTTAGGGTTTAGGGTTTAGGGTTTAGGGTTTAGGGTTTAGGGTTTAGGGTTTAGGGTTTAGGGTTTAGGGTTTAGGGTTTAGGGTTTAGGGTTTAGGGTTTAGGGTTTAGGGTTTAGGGTTTAGGGTTTAGGGTTTAGGGTTTAGGGTTTAGGGTTTAGGGTTTAGGGTTTAGGGTTTAGGGTTTAGGGTTTAGGGTTTAGGGTTTAGGGTTTAGGGTTTAGGGTTTAGGGTTTAGGGTTTAGGGTTTAGGGTTTAGGGTTTAGGGTTTAGGGTTTAGGGTTTAGGGTTTAGGGTTTAGGGTTTAGGGTTTAGGGTTTAGGGTTTAGGGTTTAGGGTTTAGGGTTTAGGGTTTAGGGTTTAGGGTTTAGGGTTTAGGGTTTAGGGTTTAGGGTTTAGGGTTTAGGGTTTAGGGTTTAGGGTTTAGGGTTTAGGGTTTAGGGTTTAGGGTTTAGGGTTTAGGGTTTAGGGTTTAGGGTTTAGGGTTTAGGGTTTAGGGTTTAGGGTTTAGGGTTTAGGGTTTAGGGTTTAGGGTTTAGGGTTTAGGGTTTAGGGTTTAGGGTTTAGGGTTTAGGGTTTAGGGTTTAGGGTTTAGGGTTTAGGGTTTAGGGTTTAGGGTTTAGGGTTTAGGGTTTAGGGTTTAGGGTTTAGGGTTTAGGGTTTAGGGTTTAGGGTTTAGGGTTTAGGGTTTAGGGTTTAGGGTTTAGGGTTTAGGGTTTAGGGTTTAGGGTTTAGGGTTTAGGGTTTAGGGTTTAGGGTTTAGGGTTTAGGGTTTAGGGTTTAGGGTTTAGGGTTTAGGGTTTAGGGTTTAGGGTTTAGGGTTTAGGGTTTAGGGTTTAGGGTTTAGGGTTTAGGGTTTAGGGTTTAGGGTTTAGGGTTTAGGGTTTAGGGTTTAGGGTTTAGGGTTTAGGGTTTAGGGTTTAGGGTTTAGGGTTTAGGGTTTAGGGTTTAGGGTTTAGGGTTTAGGGTTTAGGGTTTAGGGTTTAGGGTTTAGGGTTTAGGGTTTAGGGTTTAGGGTTTAGGGTTTAGGGTTTAGGGTTTAGGGTTTAGGGTTTAGGGTTTAGGGTTTAGGGTTTAGGGTTTAGGGTTTAGGGTTTAGGGTTTAGGGTTTAGGGTTTAGGGTTTAGGGTTTAGGGTTTAGGGTTTAGGGTTTAGGGTTTAGGGTTTAGGGTTTAGGGTTTAGGGTTTAGGGTTTAGGGTTTAGGGTTTAGGGTTTAGGGTTTAGGGTTTAGGGTTTAGGGTTTAGGGTTTAGGGTTTAGGGTTTAGGGTTTAGGGTTTAGGGTTTAGGGTTTAGGGTTTAGGGTTTAGGGTTTAGGGTTTAGGGTTTAGGGTTTAGGGTTTAGGGTTTAGGGTTTAGGGTTTAGGGTTTAGGGTTTAGGGTTTAGGGTTTAGGGTTTAGGGTTTAGGGTTTAGGGTTTAGGGTTTAGGGTTTAGGGTTTAGGGTTTAGGGTTTAGGGTTTAGGGTTTAGGGTTTAGGGTTTAGGGTTTAGGGTTTAGGGTTTAGGGTTTAGGGTTTAGGGTTTAGGGTTTAGGGTTTAGGGTTTAGGGTTTAGGGTTTAGGGTTTAGGGTTTAGGGTTTAGGGTTTAGGGTTTAGGGTTTAGGGTTTAGGGTTTAGGGTTTAGGGTTTAGGGTTTAGGGTTTAGGGTTTAGGGTTTAGGGTTTAGGGTTTAGGGTTTAGGGTTTAGGGTTTAGGGTTTAGGGTTTAGGGTTTAGGGTTTAGGGTTTAGGGTTTAGGGTTTAGGGTTTAGGGTTTAGGGTTTAGGGTTTAGGGTTTAGGGTTTAGGGTTTAGGGTTTAGGGTTTAGGGTTTAGGGTTTAGGGTTTAGGGTTTAGGGTTTAGGGTTTAGGGTTTAGGGTTTAGGGTTTAGGGTTTAGGGTTTAGGGTTTAGGGTTTAGGGTTTAGGGTTTAGGGTTTAGGGTTTAGGGTTTAGGGTTTAGGGTTTAGGGTTTAGGGTTTAGGGTTTAGGGTTTAGGGTTTAGGGTTTAGGGTTTAGGGTTTAGGGTTTAGGGTTTAGGGTTTAGGGTTTAGGGTTTAGGGTTTAGGGTTTAGGGTTTAGGGTTTAGGGTTTAGGGTTTAGGGTTTAGGGTTTAGGGTTTAGGGTTTAGGGTTTAGGGTTTAGGGTTTAGGGTTTAGGGTTTAGGGTTTAGGGTTTAGGGTTTAGGGTTTAGGGTTTAGGGTTTAGGGTTTAGGGTTTAGGGTTTAGGGTTTAGGGTTTAGGGTTTAGGGTTTAGGGTTTAGGGTTTAGGGTTTAGGGTTTAGGGTTTAGGGTTTAGGGTTTAGGGTTTAGGGTTTAGGGTTTAGGGTTTAGGGTTTAGGGTTTAGGGTTTAGGGTTTAGGGTTTAGGGTTTAGGGTTTAGGGTTTAGGGTTTAGGGTTTAGGGTTTAGGGTTTAGGGTTTAGGGTTTAGGGTTTAGGGTTTAGGGTTTAGGGTTTAGGGTTTAGGGTTTAGGGTTTAGGGTTTAGGGTTTAGGGTTTAGGGTTTAGGGTTTAGGGTTTAGGGTTTAGGGTTTAGGGTTTAGGGTTTAGGGTTTAGGGTTTAGGGTTTAGGGTTTAGGGTTTAGGGTTTAGGGTTTAGGGTTTAGGGTTTAGGGTTTAGGGTTTAGGGTTTAGGGTTTAGGGTTTAGGGTTTAGGGTTTAGGGTTTAGGGTTTAGGGTTTAGGGTTTAGGGTTTAGGGTTTAGGGTTTAGGGTTTAGGGTTTAGGGTTTAGGGTTTAGGGTTTAGGGTTTAGGGTTTAGGGTTTAGGGTTTAGGGTTTAGGGTTTAGGGTTTAGGGTTTAGGGTTTAGGGTTTAGGGTTTAGGGTTTAGGGTTTAGGGTTTAGGGTTTAGGGTTTAGGGTTTAGGGTTTAGGGTTTAGGGTTTAGGGTTTAGGGTTTAGGGTTTAGGGTTTAGGGTTTAGGGTTTAGGGTTTAGGGTTTAGGGTTTAGGGTTTAGGGTTTAGGGTTTAGGGTTTAGGGTTTAGGGTTTAGGGTTTAGGGTTTAGGGTTTAGGGTTTAGGGTTTAGGGTTTAGGGTTTAGGGTTTAGGGTTTAGGGTTTAGGGTTTAGGGTTTAGGGTTTAGGGTTTAGGGTTTAGGGTTTAGGGTTTAGGGTTTAGGGTTTAGGGTTTAGGGTTTAGGGTTTAGGGTTTAGGGTTTAGGGTTTAGGGTTTAGGGTTTAGGGTTTAGGGTTTAGGGTTTAGGGTTTAGGGTTTAGGGTTTAGGGTTTAGGGTTTAGGGTTTAGGGTTTAGGGTTTAGGGTTTAGGGTTTAGGGTTTAGGGTTTAGGGTTTAGGGTTTAGGGTTTAGGGTTTAGGGTTTAGGGTTTAGGGTTTAGGGTTTAGGGTTTAGGGTTTAGGGTTTAGGGTTTAGGGTTTAGGGTTTAGGGTTTAGGGTTTAGGGTTTAGGGTTTAGGGTTTAGGGTTTAGGGTTTAGGGTTTAGGGTTTAGGGTTTAGGGTTTAGGGTTTAGGGTTTAGGGTTTAGGGTTTAGGGTTTAGGGTTTAGGGTTTAGGGTTTAGGGTTTAGGGTTTAGGGTTTAGGGTTTAGGGTTTAGGGTTTAGGGTTTAGGGTTTAGGGTTTAGGGTTTAGGGTTTAGGGTTTAGGGTTTAGGGTTTAGGGTTTAGGGTTTAGGGTTTAGGGTTTAGGGTTTAGGGTTTAGGGTTTAGGGTTTAGGGTTTAGGGTTTAGGGTTTAGGGTTTAGGGTTTAGGGTTTAGGGTTTAGGGTTTAGGGTTTAGGGTTTAGGGTTTAGGGTTTAGGGTTTAGGGTTTAGGGTTTAGGGTTTAGGGTTTAGGGTTAGGGTTTAGGGTTTAGGGTTTAGGGTTTAGGGTTTAGGGTTTAGGGTTTAGGGTTTAGGGTTTAGGGTTTAGGGTTTAGGGTTTAGGGTTTAGGGTTTAGGGTTTAGGGTTTAGGGTTTAGGGTTTAGGGTTTAGGGTTTAGGGTTTAGGGTTTAGGGTTTAGGGTTTAGGGTTTAGGGTTTAGGGTTTAGGGTTTAGGGTTTAGGGTTTAGGGTTTAGGGTTTAGGGTTTAGGGTTTAGGGTTTAGGGTTTAGGGTTTAGGGTTTAGGGTTTAGGGTTTAGGGTTTAGGGTTTAGGGTTTAGGGTTTAGGGTTTAGGGTTTAGGGTTTAGGGTTTAGGGTTTAGGGTTTAGGGTTTAGGGTTTAGGGTTTAGGGTTTAGGGTTTAGGGTTTAGGGTTTAGGGTTTAGGGTTTAGGGTTTAGGGTTTAGGGTTTAGGGTTTAGGGTTTAGGGTTTAGGGTTTAGGGTTTAGGGTTTAGGGTTTAGGGTTTAGGGTTTAGGGTTTAGGGTTTAGGGTTTAGGGTTTAGGGTTTAGGGTTTAGGGTTTAGGGTTTAGGGTTTAGGGTTTAGGGTTTAGGGTTTAGGGTTTAGGGTTTAGGGTTTAGGGTTTAGGGTTTAGGGTTTAGGGTTTAGGGTTTAGGGTTTAGGGTTTAGGGTTTAGGGTTTAGGGTTTAGGGTTTAGGGTTTAGGGTTTAGGGTTTAGGGTTTAGGGTTTAGGGTTTAGGGTTTAGGGTTTAGGGTTTAGGGTTTAGGGTTTAGGGTTTAGGGTTTAGGGTTTAGGGTTTAGGGTTTAGGGTTTAGGGTTTAGGGTTTAGGGTTTAGGGTTTAGGGTTTAGGGTTTAGGGTTTAGGGTTTAGGGTTTAGGGTTTAGGGTTTAGGGTTTAGGGTTTAGGGTTTAGGGTTTAGGGTTTAGGGTTTAGGGTTTAGGGTTTAGGGTTTAGGGTTTAGGGTTTAGGGTTTAGGGTTTAGGGTTTAGGGTTTAGGGTTTAGGGTTTAGGGTTTAGGGTTTAGGGTTTAGGGTTTAGGGTTTAGGGTTTAGGGTTTAGGGTTTAGGGTTTAGGGTTTAGGGTTTAGGGTTTAGGGTTTAGGGTTTAGGGTTTAGGGTTTAGGGTTTAGGGTTTAGGGTTTAGGGTTTAGGGTTTAGGGTTTAGGGTTTAGGGTTTAGGGTTTAGGGTTTAGGGTTTAGGGTTTAGGGTTTAGGGTTTAGGGTTTAGGGTTTAGGGTTTAGGGTTTAGGGTTTAGGGTTTAGGGTTTAGGGTTTAGGGTTTAGGGTTTAGGGTTTAGGGTTTAGGGTTTAGGGTTT
>OY821786.1:0-12500 GCA_963682175.1 Triglochin maritima
ACCCTAAACCCTAAACCCTAAACCCTAAACCCTAAACCCTAAACCCTAAACCCTAAACCCTAAACCCTAAACCCTAAACCCTAAACCCTAAACCCTAAACCCTAAACCCTAAACCCTAAACCCTAAACCCTAAACCCTAAACCCTAAACCCTAAACCCTAAACCCTAAACCCTAAACCCTAAACCCTAAACCCTAAACCCTAAACCCTAAACCCTAAACCCTAAACCCTAAACCCTAAACCCTAAACCCTAAACCCTAAACCCTAAACCCTAAACCCTAAACCCTAAACCCTAAACCCTAAACCCTAAACCCTAAACCCTAAACCCTAAACCCTAAACCCTAAACCCTAAACCCTAAACCCTAAACCCTAAACCCTAAACCCTAAACCCTAAACCCTAAACCCTAAACCCTAAACCCTAAACCCTAAACCCTAAACCCTAAACCCTAAACCCTAAACCCTAAACCCTAAACCCTAAACCCTAAACCCTAAACCCTAAACCCTAAACCCTAAACCCTAAACCCTAAACCCTAAACCCTAAACCCTAAACCCTAAACCCTAAACCCTAAACCCTAAACCCTAAACCCTAAACCCTAAACCCTAAACCCTAAACCCTAAACCCTAAACCCTAAACCCTAAACCCTAAACCCTAAACCCTAAACCCTAAACCCTAAACCCTAAACCCTAAACCCTAAACCCTAAACCCTAAACCCTAAACCCTAAACCCTAAACCCTAAACCCTAAACCCTAAACCCTAAACCCTAAACCCTAAACCCTAAACCCTAAACCCTAAACCCTAAACCCTAAACCCTAAACCCTAAACCCTAAACCCTAAACCCTAAACCCTAAACCCTAAACCCTAAACCCTAAACCCTAAACCCTAAACCCTAAACCCTAAACCCTAAACCCTAAACCCTAAACCCTAAACCCTAAACCCTAAACCCTAAACCCTAAACCCTAAACCCTAAACCCTAAACCCTAAACCCTAAACCCTAAACCCTAAACCCTAAACCCTAAACCCTAAACCCTAAACCCTAAACCCTAAACCCTAAACCCTAAACCCTAAACCCTAAACCCTAAACCCTAAACCCTAAACCCTAAACCCTAAACCCTAAACCCTAAACCCTAAACCCTAAACCCTAAACCCTAAACCCTAAACCCTAAACCCTAAACCCTAAACCCTAAACCCTAAACCCTAAACCCTAAACCCTAAACCCTAAACCCTAAACCCTAAACCCTAAACCCTAAACCCTAAACCCTAAACCCTAAACCCTAAACCCTAAACCCTAAACCCTAAACCCTAAACCCTAAACCCTAAACCCTAAACCCTAAACCCTAAACCCTAAACCCTAAACCCTAAACCCTAAACCCTAAACCCTAAACCCTAAACCCTAAACCCTAAACCCTAAACCCTAAACCCTAAACCCTAAACCCTAAACCCTAAACCCTAAACCCTAAACCCTAAACCCTAAACCCTAAACCCTAAACCCTAAACCCTAAACCCTAAACCCTAAACCCTAAACCCTAAACCCTAAACCCTAAACCCTAAACCCTAAACCCTAAACCCTAAACCCTAAACCCTAAACCCTAAACCCTAAACCCTAAACCCTAAACCCTAAACCCTAAACCCTAAACCCTAAACCCTAAACCCTAAACCCTAAACCCTAAACCCTAAACCCTAAACCCTAAACCCTAAACCCTAAACCCTAAACCCTAAACCCTAAACCCTAAACCCTAAACCCTAAACCCTAAACCCTAAACCCTAAACCCTAAACCCTAAACCCTAAACCCTAAACCCTAAACCCTAAACCCTAAACCCTAAACCCTAAACCCTAAACCCTAAACCCTAAACCCTAAACCCTAAACCCTAAACCCTAAACCCTAAACCCTAAACCCTAAACCCTAAACCCTAAACCCTAAACCCTAAACCCTAAACCCTAAACCCTAAACCCTAAACCCTAAACCCTAAACCCTAAACCCTAAACCCTAAACCCTAAACCCTAAACCCTAAACCCTAAACCCTAAACCCTAAACCCTAAACCCTAAACCCTAAACCCTAAACCCTAAACCCTAAACCCTAAACCCTAAACCCTAAACCCTAAACCCTAAACCCTAAACCCTAAACCCTAAACCCTAAACCCTAAACCCTAAACCCTAAACCCTAAACCCTAAACCCTAAACCCTAAACCCTAAACCCTAAACCCTAAACCCTAAACCCTAAACCCTAAACCCTAAACCCTAAACCCTAAACCCTAAACCCTAAACCCTAAACCCTAAACCCTAAACCCTAAACCCTAAACCCTAAACCCTAAACCCTAAACCCTAAACCCTAAACCCTAAACCCTAAACCCTAAACCCTAAACCCTAAACCCTAAACCCTAAACCCTAAACCCTAAACCCTAAACCCTAAACCCTAAACCCTAAACCCTAAACCCTAAACCCTAAACCCTAAACCCTAAACCCTAAACCCTAAACCCTAAACCCTAAACCCTAAACCCTAAACCCTAAACCCTAAACCCTAAACCCTAAACCCTAAACCCTAAACCCTAAACCCTAAACCCTAAACCCTAAACCCTAAACCCTAAACCCTAAACCCTAAACCCTAAACCCTAAACCCTAAACCCTAAACCCTAAACCCTAAACCCTAAACCCTAAACCCTAAACCCTAAACCCTAAACCCTAAACCCTAAACCCTAAACCCTAAACCCTAAACCCTAAACCCTAAACCCTAACCCTAAACCCTAAACCCTAAACCCTAAACCCTAAACCCTAAACCCTAAACCCTAAACCCTAAACCCTAAACCCTAAACCCTAAACCCTAAACCCTAAACCCTAAACCCTAAACCCTAAACCCTAAACCCTAAACCCTAAACCCTAAACCCTAAACCCTAAACCCTAAACCCTAAACCCTAAACCCTAAACCCTAAACCCTAAACCCTAAACCCTAAACCCTAAACCCTAAACCCTAAACCCTAAACCCTAAACCCTAAACCCTAAACCCTAAACCCTAAACCCTAAACCCTAAACCCTAAACCCTAAACCCTAAACCCTAAACCCTAAACCCTAAACCCTAAACCCTAAACCCTAAACCCTAAACCCTAAACCCTAAACCCTAAACCCTAAACCCTAAACCCTAAACCCTAAACCCTAAACCCTAAACCCTAAACCCTAAACCCTAAACCCTAAACCCTAAACCCTAAACCCTAAACCCTAAACCCTAAACCCTAAACCCTAAACCCTAAACCCTAAACCCTAAACCCTAAACCCTAAACCCTAAACCCTAAACCCTAAACCCTAAACCCTAAACCCTAAACCCTAAACCCTAAACCCTAAACCCTAAACCCTAAACCCTAAACCCTAAACCCTAAACCCTAAACCCTAAACCCTAAACCCTAAACCCTAAACCCTAAACCCTAAACCCTAAACCCTAAACCCTAAACCCTAAACCCTAAACCCTAAACCCTAAACCCTAAACCCTAAACCCTAAACCCTAAACCCTAAACCCTAAACCCTAAACCCTAAACCCTAAACCCTAAACCCTAAACCCTAAACCCTAAACCCTAAACCCTAAACCCTAAACCCTAAACCCTAAACCCTAAACCCTAAACCCTAAACCCTAAACCCTAAACCCTAAACCCTAAACCCTAAACCCTAAACCCTAAACCCTAAACCCTAAACCCTAAACCCTAAACCCTAAACCCTAAACCCTAAACCCTAAACCCTAAACCCTAAACCCTAAACCCTAAACCCTAAACCCTAAACCCTAAACCCTAAACCCTAAACCCTAAACCCTAAACCCTAAACCCTAAACCCTAAACCCTAAACCCTAAACCCTAAACCCTAAACCCTAAACCCTAAACCCTAAACCCTAAACCCTAAACCCTAAACCCTAAACCCTAAACCCTAAACCCTAAACCCTAAACCCTAAACCCTAAACCCTAAACCCTAAACCCTAAACCCTAAACCCTAAACCCTAAACCCTAAACCCTAAACCCTAAACCCTAAACCCTAAACCCTAAACCCTAAACCCTAAACCCTAAACCCTAAACCCTAAACCCTAAACCCTAAACCCTAAACCCTAAACCCTAAACCCTAAACCCTAAACCCTAAACCCTAAACCCTAAACCCTAAACCCTAAACCCTAAACCCTAAACCCTAAACCCTAAACCCTAAACCCTAAACCCTAAACCCTAAACCCTAAACCCTAAACCCTAAACCCTAAACCCTAAACCCTAAACCCTAAACCCTAAACCCTAAACCCTAAACCCTAAACCCTAAACCCTAAACCCTAAACCCTAAACCCTAAACCCTAAACCCTAAACCCTAAACCCTAAACCCTAAACCCTAAACCCTAAACCCTAAACCCTAAACCCTAAACCCTAAACCCTAAACCCTAAACCCTAAACCCTAAACCCTAAACCCTAAACCCTAAACCCTAAACCCTAAACCCTAAACCCTAAACCCTAAACCCTAAACCCTAAACCCTAAACCCTAAACCCTAAACCCTAAACCCTAAACCCTAAACCCTAAACCCTAAACCCTAAACCCTAAACCCTAAACCCTAAACCCTAAACCCTAAACCCTAAACCCTAAACCCTAAACCCTAAACCCTAAACCCTAAACCCTAAACCCTAAACCCTAAACCCTAAACCCTAAACCCTAAACCCTAAACCCTAAACCCTAAACCCTAAACCCTAAACCCTAAACCCTAAACCCTAAACCCTAAACCCTAAACCCTAAACCCTAAACCCTAAACCCTAAACCCTAAACCCTAAACCCTAAACCCTAAACCCTAAACCCTAAACCCTAAACCCTAAACCCTAAACCCTAAACCCTAAACCCTAAACCCTAAACCCTAAACCCTAAACCCTAAACCCTAAACCCTAAACCCTAAACCCTAAACCCTAAACCCTAAACCCTAAACCCTAAACCCTAAACCCTAAACCCTAAACCCTAAACCCTAAACCCTAAACCCTAAACCCTAAACCCTAAACCCTAAACCCTAAACCCTAAACCCTAAACCCTAAACCCTAAACCCTAAACCCTAAACCCTAAACCCTAAACCCTAAACCCTAAACCCTAAACCCTAAACCCTAAACCCTAAACCCTAAACCCTAAACCCTAAACCCTAAACCCTAAACCCTAAACCCTAAACCCTAAACCCTAAACCCTAAACCCTAAACCCTAAACCCTAAACCCTAAACCCTAAACCCTAAACCCTAAACCCTAAACCCTAAACCCTAAACCCTAAACCCTAAACCCTAAACCCTAAACCCTAAACCCTAAACCCTAAACCCTAAACCCTAAACCCTAAACCCTAAACCCTAAACCCTAAACCCTAAACCCTAAACCCTAAACCCTAAACCCTAAACCCTAAACCCTAAACCCTAAACCCTAAACCCTAAACCCTAAACCCTAAACCCTAAACCCTAAACCCTAAACCCTAAACCCTAAACCCTAAACCCTAAACCCTAAACCCTAAACCCTAAACCCTAAACCCTAAACCCTAAACCCTAAACCCTAAACCCTAAACCCTAAACCCTAAACCCTAAACCCTAAACCCTAAACCCTAAACCCTAAACCCTAAACCCTAAACCCTAAACCCTAAACCCTAAACCCTAAACCCTAAACCCTAAACCCTAAACCCTAAACCCTAAACCCTAAACCCTAAACCCTAAACCCTAAACCCTAAACCCTAAACCCTAAACCCTAAACCCTAAACCCTAAACCCTAAACCCTAAACCCTAAACCCTAAACCCTAAACCCTAAACCCTAAACCCTAAACCCTAAACCCTAAACCCTAAACCCTAAACCCTAAACCCTAAACCCTAAACCCTAAACCCTAAACCCTAAACCCTAAACCCTAAACCCTAAACCCTAAACCCTAAACCCTAAACCCTAAACCCTAAACCCTAAACCCTAAACCCTAAACCCTAAACCCTAAACCCTAAACCCTAAACCCTAAACCCTAAACCCTAAACCCTAAACCCTAAACCCTAAACCCTAAACCCTAAACCCTAAACCCTAAACCCTAAACCCTAAACCCTAAACCCTAAACCCTAAACCCTAAACCCTAAACCCTAAACCCTAAACCCTAAACCCTAAACCCTAAACCCTAAACCCTAAACCCTAAACCCTAAACCCTAAACCCTAAACCCTAAACCCTAAACCCTAAACCCTAAACCCTAAACCCTAAACCCTAAACCCTAAACCCTAAACCCTAAACCCTAAACCCTAAACCCTAAACCCTAAACCCTAAACCCTAAACCCTAAACCCTAAACCCTAAACCCTAAACCCTAAACCCTAAACCCTAAACCCTAAACCCTAAACCCTAAACCCTAAACCCTAAACCCTAAACCCTAAACCCTAA
This sequence comes from Triglochin maritima, assembly GCA_963682175.1. NCBI lineage: Eukaryota > Viridiplantae > Streptophyta > Magnoliopsida > Alismatales > Juncaginaceae > Triglochin > Triglochin maritima. The sequence goes on from OY821786.1 coordinate 6,370, forward strand.
ACCCTAAACCCTAAACCCTAAACCCTAAACCCTAAACCCTAAACCCTAAACCCTAAACCCTAAACCCTAAACCCTAAACCCTAAACCCTAAACCCTAAACCCTAAACCCTAAACCCTAAACCCTAAACCCTAAACCCTAAACCCTAAACCCTAAACCCTAAACCCTAAACCCTAAACCCTAAACCCTAAACCCTAAACCCTAAACCCTAAACCCTAAACCCTAAACCCTAAACCCTAAACCCTAAACCCTAAACCCTAAACCCTAAACCCTAAACCCTAAACCCTAAACCCTAAACCCTAAACCCTAAACCCTAAACCCTAAACCCTAAACCCTAAACCCTAAACCCTAAACCCTAAACCCTAAACCCTAAACCCTAAACCCTAAACCCTAAACCCTAAACCCTAAACCCTAAACCCTAAACCCTAAACCCTAAACCCTAAACCCTAAACCCTAAACCCTAAACCCTAAACCCTAAACCCTAAACCCTAAACCCTAAACCCTAAACCCTAAACCCTAAACCCTAAACCCTAAACCCTAAACCCTAAACCCTAAACCCTAAACCCTAAACCCTAAACCCTAAACCCTAAACCCTAAACCCTAAACCCTAAACCCTAAACCCTAAACCCTAAACCCTAAACCCTAAACCCTAAACCCTAAACCCTAAACCCTAAACCCTAAACCCTAAACCCTAAACCCTAAACCCTAAACCCTAAACCCTAAACCCTAAACCCTAAACCCTAAACCCTAAACCCTAAACCCTAAACCCTAAACCCTAAACCCTAAACCCTAAACCCTAAACCCTAAACCCTAAACCCTAAACCCTAAACCCTAAACCCTAAACCCTAAACCCTAAACCCTAAACCCTAAACCCTAAACCCTAAACCCTAAACCCTAAACCCTAAACCCTAAACCCTAAACCCTAAACCCTAAACCCTAAACCCTAAACCCTAAACCCTAAACCCTAAACCCTAAACCCTAAACCCTAAACCCTAAACCCTAAACCCTAAACCCTAAACCCTAAACCCTAAACCCTAAACCCTAAACCCTAAACCCTAAACCCTAAACCCTAAACCCTAAACCCTAAACCCTAAACCCTAAACCCTAAACCCTAAACCCTAAACCCTAAACCCTAAACCCTAAACCCTAAACCCTAAACCCTAAACCCTAAACCCTAAACCCTAAACCCTAAACCCTAAACCCTAAACCCTAAACCCTAAACCCTAAACCCTAAACCCTAAACCCTAAACCCTAAACCCTAAACCCTAAACCCTAAACCCTAAACCCTAAACCCTAAACCCTAAACCCTAAACCCTAAACCCTAAACCCTAAACCCTAAACCCTAAACCCTAAACCCTAAACCCTAAACCCTAAACCCTAAACCCTAAACCCTAAACCCTAAACCCTAAACCCTAAACCCTAAACCCTAAACCCTAAACCCTAAACCCTAAACCCTAAACCCTAAACCCTAAACCCTAAACCCTAAACCCTAAACCCTAAACCCTAAACCCTAAACCCTAAACCCTAAACCCTAAACCCTAAACCCTAAACCCTAAACCCTAAACCCTAAACCCTAAACCCTAAACCCTAAACCCTAAACCCTAAACCCTAAACCCTAAACCCTAAACCCTAAACCCTAAACCCTAAACCCTAAACCCTAAACCCTAAACCCTAAACCCTAAACCCTAAACCCTAAACCCTAAACCCTAAACCCTAAACCCTAAACCCTAAACCCTAAACCCTAAACCCTAAACCCTAAACCCTAAACCCTAAACCCTAAACCCTAAACCCTAAACCCTAAACCCTAAACCCTAAACCCTAAACCCTAAACCCTAAACCCTAAACCCTAAACCCTAAACCCTAAACCCTAAACCCTAAACCCTAAACCCTAAACCCTAAACCCTAAACCCTAAACCCTAAACCCTAAACCCTAAACCCTAAACCCTAAACCCTAAACCCTAAACCCTAAACCCTAAACCCTAAACCCTAAACCCTAAACCCTAAACCCTAAACCCTAAACCCTAAACCCTAAACCCTAAACCCTAAACCCTAAACCCTAAACCCTAAACCCTAAACCCTAAACCCTAAACCCTAAACCCTAAACCCTAAACCCTAAACCCTAAACCCTAAACCCTAAACCCTAAACCCTAAACCCTAAACCCTAAACCCTAAACCCTAAACCCTAAACCCTAAACCCTAAACCCTAAACCCTAAACCCTAAACCCTAAACCCTAAACCCTAAACCCTAAACCCTAAACCCTAAACCCTAAACCCTAAACCCTAAACCCTAAACCCTAAACCCTAAACCCTAAACCCTAAACCCTAAACCCTAAACCCTAAACCCTAAACCCTAAACCCTAAACCCTAAACCCTAAACCCTAAACCCTAAACCCTAAACCCTAAACCCTAAACCCTAAACCCTAAACCCTAAACCCTAAACCCTAAACCCTAAACCCTAAACCCTAAACCCTAAACCCTAAACCCTAAACCCTAAACCCTAAACCCTAAACCCTAAACCCTAAACCCTAAACCCTAAACCCTAAACCCTAAACCCTAAACCCTAAACCCTAAACCCTAAACCCTAAACCCTAAACCCTAAACCCTAAACCCTAAACCCTAAACCCTAAACCCTAAACCCTAAACCCTAAACCCTAAACCCTAAACCCTAAACCCTAAACCCTAAACCCTAAACCCTAAACCCTAAACCCTAAACCCTAAACCCTAAACCCTAAACCCTAAACCCTAAACCCTAAACCCTAAACCCTAAACCCTAAACCCTAAACCCTAAACCCTAAACCCTAAACCCTAAACCCTAAACCCTAAACCCTAAACCATAAACCCTAAACCCTAAACCCTAAACCCTAAACCCTAAACCCTAAACCCTAAACCCTAAACCCTAAACCCTAAACCCTAAACCCTAAACCCTAAACCCTAAACCCTAAACCCTAAACCCTAAACCCTAAACCCTAAACCCTAAACCCTAAACCCTAAACCCTAAACCCTAAACCCTAAACCCTAAACCCTAAACCCTAAACCCTAAACCCTAAACCCTAAACCCTAAACCCTAAACCCTAAACCCTAAACCCTAAACCCTAAACCCTAAACCCTAAACCCTAAACCCTAAACCCTAAACCCTAAACCCTAAACCCTAAACCCTAAACCCTAAACCCTAAACCCTAAACCCTAAACCCTAAACCCTAAACCCTAAACCCTAAACCCTAAACCCTAAACCCTAAACCCTAAACCCTAAACCCTAAACCCTAAACCCTAAACCCTAAACCCTAAACCCTAAACCCTAAACCCTAAACCCTAAACCCTAAACCCTAAACCCTAAACCCTAAACCCTAAACCCTAAACCCTAAACCCTAAACCCTAAACCCTAAACCCTAAACCCTAAACCCTAAACCCTAAACCCTAAACCCTAAACCCTAAACCCTAAACCCTAAACCCTAAACCCTAAACCCTAAACCCTAAACCCTAAACCCTAAACCCTAAACCCTAAACCCTAAACCCTAAACCCTAAACCCTAAACCCTAAACCCTAAACCCTAAACCCTAAACCCTAAACCCTAAACCCTAAACCCTAAACCCTAAACCCTAAACCCTAAACCCTAAACCCTAAACCCTAAACCCTAAACCCTAAACCCTAAACCCTAAACCCTAAACCCTAAACCCTAAACCCTAAACCCTAAACCCTAAACCCTAAACCCTAAACCCTAAACCCTAAACCCTAAACCCTAAACCCTAAACCCTAAACCCTAAACCCTAAACCCTAAACCCTAAACCCTAAACCCTAAACCCTAAACCCTAAACCCTAAACCCTAAACCCTAAACCCTAAACCCTAAACCCTAAACCCTAAACCCTAAACCCTAAACCCTAAACCCTAAACCCTAAACCCTAAACCCTAAACCCTAAACCCTAAACCCTAAACCCTAAACCCTAAACCCTAAACCCTAAACCCTAAACCCTAAACCCTAAACCCTAAACCCTAAACCCTAAACCCTAAACCCTAAACCCTAAACCCTAAACCCTAAACCCTAAACCCTAAACCCTAAACCCTAAACCCTAAACCCTAAACCCTAAACCCTAAACCCTAAACCCTAAACCCTAAACCCTAAACCCTAAACCCTAAACCCTAAACCCTAAACCCTAAACCCTAAACCCTAAACCCTAAACCCTAAACCCTAAACCCTAAACCCTAAACCCTAAACCCTAAACCCTAAACCCTAAACCCTAAACCCTAAACCCTAAACCCTAAACCCTAAACCCTAAACCCTAAACCCTAAACCCTAAACCCTAAACCCTAAACCCTAAACCCTAAACCCTAAACCCTAAACCCTAAACCCTAAACCCTAAACCCTAAACCCTAAACCCTAAACCCTAAACCCTAAACCCTAAACCCTAAACCCTAAACCCTAAACCCTAAACCCTAAACCCTAAACCCTAAACCCTAAACCCTAAACCCTAAACCCTAAACCCTAAACCCTAAACCCTAAACCCTAAACCCTAAACCCTAAACCCTAAACCCTAAACCCTAAACCCTAAACCCTAAACCCTAAACCCTAAACCCTAAACCCTAAACCCTAAACCCTAAACCCTAAACCCTAAACCCTAAACCCTAAACCCTAAACCCTAAACCCTAAACCCTAAACCCTAAACCCTAAACCCTAAACCCTAAACCCTAAACCCTAAACCCTAAACCCTAAACCCTAAACCCTAAACCCTAAACCCTAAACCCTAAACCCTAAACCCTAAACCCTAAACCCTAAACCCTAAACCCTAAACCCTAAACCCTAAACCCTAAACCCTAAACCCTAAACCCTAAACCCTAAACCCTAAACCCTAAACCCTAAACCCTAAACCCTAAACCCTAAACCCTAAACCCTAAACCCTAAACCCTAAACCCTAAACCCTAAACCCTAAACCCTAAACCCTAAACCCTAAACCCTAAACCCTAAACCCTAAACCCTAAACCCTAAACCCTAAACCCTAAACCCTAAACCCTAAACCCTAAACCCTAAACCCTAAACCCTAAACCCTAAACCCTAAACCCTAAACCCTAAACCCTAAACCCTAAACCCTAAACCCTAAACCCTAAACCCTAAACCCTAAACCCTAAACCCTAAACCCTAAACCCTAAACCCTAAACCCTAAACCCTAAACCCTAAACCCTAAACCCTAAACCCTAAACCCTAAACCCTAAACCCTAAACCCTAAACCCTAAACCCTAAACCCTAAACCCTAAACCCTAAACCCTAAACCCTAAACCCTAAACCCTAAACCCTAAACCCTAAACCCTAAACCCTAAACCCTAAACCCTAAACCCTAAACCCTAAACCCTAAACCCTAAACCCTAAACCCTAAACCCTAAACCCTAAACCCTAAACCCTAAACCCTAAACCCTAAACCCTAAACCCTAAACCCTAAACCCTAAACCCTAAACCCTAAACCCTAAACCCTAAACCCTAAACCCTAAACCCTAAACCCTAAACCCTAAACCCTAAACCCTAAACCCTAAACCCTAAACCCTAAACCCTAAACCCTAAACCCTAAACCCTAAACCCTAAACCCTAAACCCTAAACCCTAAACCCTAAACCCTAAACCCTAAACCCTAAACCCTAAACCCTAAACCCTAAACCCTAAACCCTAAACCCTAAACCCTAAACCCTAAACCCTAAACCCTAAACCCTAAACCCTAAACCCTAAACCCTAAACCCTAAACCCTAAACCCTAAACCCTAAACCCTAAACCCTAAACCCTAAACCCTAAACCCTAAACCCTAAACCCTAAACCCTAAACCCTAAACCCTAAACCCTAAACCCTAAACCCTAAACCCTAAACCCTAAACCCTAAACCCTAAACCCTAAACCCTAAACCCTAAACCCTAAACCCTAAACCCTAAACCCTAAACCCTAAACCCTAAACCCTAAACCCTAAACCCTAAACCCTAAACCCTAAACCCTAAACCCTAAACCCTAAACCCTAAACCCTAAACCCTAAACCCTAAACCCTAAACCCTAAACCCTAAACCCTAAACCCTAAACCCTAAACCCTAAACCCTAAACCCTAAACCCTAAACCCTAAACCCTAAACCCTAAACCCTAAACCCTAAACCCTAAACCCTAAACCCTA